>JAUPFZ010000007.1:23342500-23370000 GCA_036937285.1 Euphydryas editha | reverse complement strand
TAACCTAACCTAACCTAACCTAACCTAACCTAACCTAACCTAACCTAACCTAACCTAACCTAACCTAACCTAACCTAACCTAACCTAACCTAACCTAACCTAACCTAACCTAACCTAACCTAACCTAACCTAACCTAACCTAACCTAACCTAACCTAACCTAACCTAACCTAACCTAACCTAACCTAACCTAACCTAACCTAACCTAACCTAACCTAACCTAACCTAACCTAACCTAACCTAACCTAACCTAACCTAACCTAACCTAACCTAACCTAACCTAACCTAACCTAACCTAACCTAACCTAACCTAACCTAACCTAACCTAACCTAACCTAACCTAACCTAACCTAACCTAACCTAACCTAACCTAACCTAACCTAACCTAACCTAACCTAACCTAACCTAACCTAACCTAACCTAACCTAACCTAACCTAACCTAACCTAACCTAACCTAACCTAACCTAACCTAACCTAACCTAACCTAACCTAACCTAACCTAACCTAACCTAACCTAACCTAACCTAACCTAACCTAACCTAACCTAACCTAACCTAACCTAACCTAACCTAACCTAACCTAACCTAACCTAACCTAACCTAACCTAACCTAACCTAACCTAACCTAACCTAACCTAACCTAACCTAACCTAACCTAACCTAACCTAACCTAACCTAACCTAACCTAACCTAACCTAACCTAACCTAACCTAACCTAACCTAACCTAACCTAACCTAACCTAACCTAACCTAACCTAACCTAACCTAACCTAACCTAACCTAACCTAACCTAACCTAACCTAACCTAACCTAACCTAACCTAACCTAACCTAACCTAACCTAACCTAACCTAACCTAACCTAACCTAACCTAACCTAACCTAACCTAACCTAACCTAACCTAACCTAACCTAACCTAACCTAACCTAACCTAACCTAACCTAACCTAACCTAACCTAACCTAACCTAACCTAACCTAACCTAACCTAACCTAACCTAACCTAACCTAACCTAACCTAACCTAACCTAACCTAACCTAACCTAACCTAACCTAACCTAACCTAACCTAACCTAACCTAACCTAACCTAACCTAACCTAACCTAACCTAACCTAACCTAACCTAACCTAACCTAACCTAACCTAACCTAACCTAACCTAACCTAACCTAACCTAACCTAACCTAACCTAACCTAACCTAACCTAACCTAACCTAACCTAACCTAACCTAACCTAACCTAACCTAACCTAACCTAACCTAACCTAACCTAACCTAACCTAACCTAACCTAACCTAACCTAACCTAACCTAACCTAACCTAACCTAACCTAACCTAACCTAACCTAACCTAACCTAACCTAACCTAACCTAACCTAACCTAACCTAACCTAACCTAACCTAACCTAACCTAACCTAACCTAACCTAACCTAACCTAACCTAACCTAACCTAACCTAACCTAACCTAACCTAACCTAACCTAACCTAACCTAACCTAACCTAACCTAACCTAACCTAACCTAACCTAACCTAACCTAACCTAACCTAACCTAACCTAACCTAACCTAACCTAACCTAACCTAACCTAACCTAACCTAACCTAACCTAACCTAACCTAACCTAACCTAACCTAACCGTAACCTAACCTAACCTAACCTAACCTAACCTAACCTAACCTAACCTAACCTAACCTAACCTAACCTAACCTAACCTAACCTAACCTAACCTAACCTAACCTAACCTAACCTAACCTAACCTAACCTAACCTAACCTAACCTAACCTAACCTAACCTAACCTAACCTAACCTAACCTAACCTAACCTAACCTAACCTAACCTAACCTAACCTAACCTAACCTAACCTAACCTAACCTAACCTAACCTAACCTAACCTAACCTAACCTAACCTAACCTAACCTAACCTAACCTAACCTAACCTAACCTAACCTAACCTAACCTAACCTAACCTAACCTAACCTAACCTAACCTAACCTAACCTAACCTAACCTAACCTAACCTAACCTAACCTAACCTAACCTAACCTAACCTAACCTAACCTAACCTAACCTAACCTAACCTAACCTAACCTAACCTAACCTAACCTAACCTAACCTAACCTAACCTAACCTAACCTAACCTAACCTAACCTAACCTAACCTAACCTAACCTAACCTAACCTAACCTAACCTAACCTAACCTAACCTAACCTAACCTAACCTAACCTAACCTAACCTAACCTAACCTAACCTAACCTAACCTAACCTAACCTAACCTAACCTAACCTAACCTAACCTAACCTAACCTAACCTAACCTAACCTAACCTAACCTAACCTAACCTAACCTAACCTAACCTAACCTAACCTAACCTAACCTAACCTAACCTAACCTAACCTAACCTAACCTAACCTAACCTAACCTAACCTAACCTAACCTAACCTAACCTAACCTAACCTAACCTAACCTAACCTAACCTAACCTAACCTAACCTAACCTAACCTAACCTAACCTAACCTAACCTAACCTAACCTAACCTAACCTAACCTAACCTAACCTAACCTAACCTAACCTAACCTAACCTAACCTAACCTAACCTAACCTAACCTAACCTAACCTAACCTAACCTAACCTAACCTAACCTAACCTAACCTAACCTAACCTAACCTAACCTAACCTAACCTAACCTAACCTAACCTAACCTAACCTAACCTAACCTAACCTAACCTAACCTAACCTAACCTAACCTAACCTAACCTAACCTAACCTAACCTAACCTAACCTAACCTAACCTAACCTAACCTAACCTAACCTAACCTAACCTAACCTAACCTAACCTAACCTAACCTAACCTAACCTAACCTAACCTAACCTAACCTAACCTAACCTAACCTAACCTAACCTAACCTAACCTAACCTAACCTAACCTAACCTAACCTAACCTAACCTAACCTAACCTAACCTAACCTAACCTAACCTAACCTAACCTAACCTAACCTAACCTAACCTAACCTAACCTAACCTAACCTAACCTAACCTAACCTAACCTAACCTAACCTAACCTAACCTAACCTAACCTAACCTAACCTAACCTAACCTAACCTAACCTAACCTAACCTAACCTAACCTAACCTAACCTAACCTAACCTAACCTAACCTAACCTAACCTAACCTAACCTAACCTAACCTAACCTAACCTAACCTAACCTAACCTAACCTAACCTAACCTAACCTAACCTAACCTAACCTAACCTAACCTAACCTAACCTAACCTAACCTAACCTAACCTAACCTAACCTAACCTAACCTAACCTAACCTAACCTAACCTAACCTAACCTAACCTAACCTAACCTAACCTAACCTAACCTAACCTAACCTAACCTAACCTAACCTAACCTAACCTAACCTAACCTAACCTAACCTAACCTAACCTAACCTAACCTAACCTAACCTAACCTAACCTAACCTAACCTAACCTAACCTAACCTAACCTAACCTAACCTAACCTAACCTAACCTAACCTAACCTAACCTAACCTAACCTAACCTAACCTAACCTAACCTAACCTAACCTAACCTAACCTAACCTAACCTAACCTAACCTAACCTAACCTAACCTAACCTAACCTAACCTAACCTAACCTAACCTAACCTAACCTAACCTAACCTAACCTAACCTAACCTAACCTAACCTAACCTAACCTAACCTAACCTAACCTAACCTAACCTAACCTAACCTAACCTAACCTAACCTAACCTAACCTAACCTAACCTAACCTAACCTAACCTAACCTAACCTAACCTAACCTAACCTAACCTAACCTAACCTAACCTAACCTAACCTAACCTAACCTAACCTAACCTAACCTAACCTAACCTAACCTAACCTAACCTAACCTAACCTAACCTAACCTAACCTAACCTAACCTAACCTAACCTAACCTAACCTAACCTAACCTAACCTAACCTAACCTAACCTAACCTAACCTAACCTAACCTAACCTAACCTAACCTAACCTAACCTAACCTAACCTAACCTAACCTAACCTAACCTAACCTAACCTAACCTAACCTAACCTAACCTAACCTAACCTAACCTAACCTAACCTAACCTAACCTAACCTAACCTAACCTAACCTAACCTAACCTAACCTAACCTAACCTAACCTAACCTAACCTAACCTAACCTAACCTAACCTAACCTAACCTAACCTAACCTAACCTAACCTAACCTAACCTAACCTAACCTAACCTAACCTAACCTAACCTAACCTAACCTAACCTAACCTAACCTAACCTAACCTAACCTAACCTAACCTAACCTAACCTAACCTAACCTAACCTAACCTAACCTAACCTAACCTAACCTAACCTAACCTAACCTAACCTAACCTAACCTAACCTAACCTAACCTAACCTAACCTAACCTAACCTAACCTAACCTAACCTAACCTAACCTAACCTAACCTAACCTAACCTAACCTAACCTAACCTAACCTAACCTAACCTAACCTAACCTAACCTAACCTAACCTAACCTAACCTAACCTAACCTAACCTAACCTAACCTAACCTAACCTAACCTAACCTAACCTAACCTAACCTAACCTAACCTAACCTAACCTAACCTAACCTAACCTAACCTAACCTAACCTAACCTAACCTAACCTAACCTAACCTAACCTAACCTAACCTAACCTAACCTAACCTAACCTAACCTAACCTAACCTAACCTAACCTAACCTAACCTAACCTAACCTAACCTAACCTAACCTAACCTAACCTAACCTAACCTAACCTAACCTAACCTAACCTAACCTAACCTAACCTAACCTAACCTAACCTAACCTAACCTAACCTAACCTAACCTAACCTAACCTAACCTAACCTAACCTAACCTAACCTAACCTAACCTAACCTAACCTAACCTAACCTAACCTAACCTAACCTAACCTAACCTAACCTAACCTAACCTAACCTAACCTAACCTAACCTAACCTAACCTAACCTAACCTAACCTAACCTAACCTAACCTAACCTAACCTAACCTAACCTAACCTAACCTAACCTAACCTAACCTAACCTAACCTAACCTAACCTAACCTAACCTAACCTAACCTAACCTAACCTAACCTAACCTAACCTAACCTAACCTAACCTAACCTAACCTAACCTAACCTAACCTAACCTAACCTAACCTAACCTAACCTAACCTAACCTAACCTAACCTAACCTAACCTAACCTAACCTAACCTAACCTAACCTAACCTAACCTAACCTAACCTAACCTAACCTAACCTAACCTAACCTAACCTAACCTAACCTAACCTAACCTAACCTAACCTAACCTAACCTAACCTAACCTAACCTAACCTAACCTAACCTAACCTAACCTAACCTAACCTAACCTAACCTAACCTAACCTAACCTAACCTAACCTAACCTAACCTAACCTAACCTAACCTAACCTAACCTAACCTAACCTAACCTAACCTAACCTAACCTAACCTAACCTAACCTAACCTAACCTAACCTAACCTAACCTAACCTAACCTAACCTAACCTAACCTAACCTAACCTAACCTAACCTAACCTAACCTAACCTAACCTAACCTAACCTAACCTAACCTAACCTAACCTAACCTAACCTAACCTAACCTAACCTAACCTAACCTAACCTAACCTAACCTAACCTAACCTAACCTAACCTAACCTAACCTAACCTAACCTAACCTAACCTAACCTAACCTAACCTAACCTAACCTAACCTAACCTAACCTAACCTAACCTAACCTAACCTAACCTAACCTAACCTAACCTAACCTAACCTAACCTAACCTAACCTAACCTAACCTAACCTAACCTAACCTAACCTAACCTAACCTAACCTAACCTAACCTAACCTAACCTAACCTAACCTAACCTAACCTAACCTAACCTAACCTAACCTAACCTAACCTAACCTAACCTAACCTAACCTAACCTAACCTAACCTAACCTAACCTAACCTAACCTAACCTAACCTAACCTAACCTAACCTAACCTAACCTAACCTAACCTAACCTAACCTAACCTAACCTAACCTAACCTAACCTAACCTAACCTAACCTAACCTAACCTAACCTAACCTAACCTAACCTAACCTAACCTAACCTAACCTAACCTAACCTAACCTAACCTAACCTAACCTAACCTAACCTAACCTAACCTAACCTAACCTAACCTAACCTAACCTAACCTAACCTAACCTAACCTAACCTAACCTAACCTAACCTAACCTAACCTAACCTAACCTAACCTAACCTAACCTAACCTAACCTAACCTAACCTAACCTAACCTAACCTAACCTAACCTAACCTAACCTAACCTAACCTAACCTAACCTAACCTAACCTAACCTAACCTAACCTAACCTAACCTAACCTAACCTAACCTAACCTAACCTAACCTAACCTAACCTAACCTAACCTAACCTAACCTAACCTAACCTAACCTAACCTAACCTAACCTAACCTAACCTAACCTAACCTAACCTAACCTAACCTAACCTAACCTAACCTAACCTAACCTAACCTAACCTAACCTAACCTAACCTAACCTAACCTAACCTAACCTAACCTAACCTAACCTAACCTAACCTAACCTAACCTAACCTAACCTAACCTAACCTAACCTAACCTAACCTAACCTAACCTAACCTAACCTAACCTAACCTAACCTAACCTAACCTAACCTAACCTAACCTAACCTAACCTAACCTAACCTAACCTAACCTAACCTAACCTAACCTAACCTAACCTAACCTAACCTAACCTAACCTAACCTAACCTAACCTAACCTAACCTAACCTAACCTAACCTAACCTAACCTAACCTAACCTAACCTAACCTAACCTAACCTAACCTAACCTAACCTAACCTAACCTAACCTAACCTAACCTAACCTAACCTAACCTAACCTAACCTAACCTAACCTAACCTAACCTAACCTAACCTAACCTAACCTAACCTAACCTAACCTAACCTAACCTAACCTAACCTAACCTAACCTAACCTAACCTAACCTAACCTAACCTAACCTAACCTAACCTAACCTAACCTAACCTAACCTAACCTAACCTAACCTAACCTAACCTAACCTAACCTAACCTAACCTAACCTAACCTAACCTAACCTAACCTAACCTAACCTAACCTAACCTAACCTAACCTAACCTAACCTAACCTAACCTAACCTAACCTAACCTAACCTAACCTAACCTAACCTAACCTAACCTAACCTAACCTAACCTAACCTAACCTAACCTAACCTAACCTAACCTAACCTAACCTAACCTAACCTAACCTAACCTAACCTAACCTAACCTAACCTAACCTAACCTAACCTAACCTAACCTAACCTAACCTAACCTAACCTAACCTAACCTAACCTAACCTAACCTAACCTAACCTAACCTAACCTAACCTAACCTAACCTAACCTAACCTAACCTAACCTAACCTAACCTAACCTAACCTAACCTAACCTAACCTAACCTAACCTAACCTAACCTAACCTAACCTAACCTAACCTAACCTAACCTAACCTAACCTAACCTAACCTAACCTAACCTAACCTAACCTAACCTAACCTAACCTAACCTAACCTAACCTAACCTAACCTAACCTAACCTAACCTAACCTAACCTAACCTAACCTAACCTAACCTAACCTAACCTAACCTAACCTAACCTAACCTAACCTAACCTAACCTAACCTAACCTAACCTAACCTAACCTAACCTAACCTAACCTAACCTAACCTAACCTAACCTAACCTAACCTAACCTAACCTAACCTAACCTAACCTAACCTAACCTAACCTAACCTAACCTAACCTAACCTAACCTAACCTAACCTAACCTAACCTAACCTAACCTAACCTAACCTAACCTAACCTAACCTAACCTAACCTAACCTAACCTAACCTAACCTAACCTAACCTAACCTAACCTAACCTAACCTAACCTAACCTAACCTAACCTAACCTAACCTAACCTAACCTAACCTAACCTAACCTAACCTAACCTAACCTAACCTAACCTAACCTAACCTAACCTAACCTAACCTAACCTAACCTAACCTAACCTAACCTAACCTAACCTAACCTAACCTAACCTAACCTAACCTAACCTAACCTAACCTAACCTAACCTAACCTAACCTAACCTAACCTAACCTAACCTAACCTAACCTAACCTAACCTAACCTAACCTAACCTAACCTAACCTAACCTAACCTAACCTAACCTAACCTAACCTAACCTAACCTAACCTAACCTAACCTAACCTAACCTAACCTAACCTAACCTAACCTAACCTAACCTAACCTAACCTAACCTAACCTAACCTAACCTAACCTAACCTAACCTAACCTAACCTAACCTAACCTAACCTAACCTAACCTAACCTAACCTAACCTAACCTAACCTAACCTAACCTAACCTAACCTAACCTAACCTAACCTAACCTAACCTAACCTAACCTAACCTAACCTAACCTAACCTAACCTAACCTAACCTAACCTAACCTAACCTAACCTAACCTAACCTAACCTAACCTAACCTAACCTAACCTAACCTAACCTAACCTAACCTAACCTAACCTAACCTAACCTAACCTAACCTAACCTAACCTAACCTAACCTAACCTAACCTAACCTAACCTAACCTAACCTAACCTAACCTAACCTAACCTAACCTAACCTAACCTAACCTAACCTAACCTAACCTAACCTAACCTAACCTAACCTAACCTAACCTAACCTAACCTAACCTAACCTAACCTAACCTAACCTAACCTAACCTAACCTAACCTAACCTAACCTAACCTAACCTAACCTAACCTAACCTAACCTAACCTAACCTAACCTAACCTAACCTAACCTAACCTAACCTAACCTAACCTAACCTAACCTAACCTAACCTAACCTAACCTAACCTAACCTAACCTAACCTAACCTAACCTAACCTAACCTAACCTAACCTAACCTAACCTAACCTAACCTAACCTAACCTAACCTAACCTAACCTAACCTAACCTAACCTAACCTAACCTAACCTAACCTAACCTAACCTAACCTAACCTAACCTAACCTAACCTAACCTAACCTAACCTAACCTAACCTAACCTAACCTAACCTAACCTAACCTAACCTAACCTAACCTAACCTAACCTAACCTAACCTAACCTAACCTAACCTAACCTAACCTAACCTAACCTAACCTAACCTAACCTAACCTAACCTAACCTAACCTAACCTAACCTAACCTAACCTAACCTAACCTAACCTAACCTAACCTAACCTAACCTAACCTAACCTAACCTAACCTAACCTAACCTAACCTAACCTAACCTAACCTAACCTAACCTAACCTAACCTAACCTAACCTAACCTAACCTAACCTAACCTAACCTAACCTAACCTAACCTAACCTAACCTAACCTAACCTAACCTAACCTAACCTAACCTAACCTAACCTAACCTAACCTAACCTAACCTAACCTAACCTAACCTAACCTAACCTAACCTAACCTAACCTAACCTAACCTAACCTAACCTAACCTAACCTAACCTAACCTAACCTAACCTAACCTAACCTAACCTAACCTAACCTAACCTAACCTAACCTAACCTAACCTAACCTAACCTAACCTAACCTAACCTAACCTAACCTAACCTAACCTAACCTAACCTAACCTAACCTAACCTAACCTAACCTAACCTAACCTAACCTAACCTAACCTAACCTAACCTAACCTAACCTAACCTAACCTAACCTAACCTAACCTAACCTAACCTAACCTAACCTAACCTAACCTAACCTAACCTAACCTAACCTAACCTAACCTAACCTAACCTAACCTAACCTAACCTAACCTAACCTAACCTAACCTAACCTAACCTAACCTAACCTAACCTAACCTAACCTAACCTAACCTAACCTAACCTAACCTAACCTAACCTAACCTAACCTAACCTAACCTAACCTAACCTAACCTAACCTAACCTAACCTAACCTAACCTAACCTAACCTAACCTAACCTAACCTAACCTAACCTAACCTAACCTAACCTAACCTAACCTAACCTAACCTAACCTAACCTAACCTAACCTAACCTAACCTAACCTAACCTAACCTAACCTAACCTAACCTAACCTAACCTAACCTAACCTAACCTAACCTAACCTAACCTAACCTAACCTAACCTAACCTAACCTAACCTAACCTAACCTAACCTAACCTAACCTAACCTAACCTAACCTAACCTAACCTAACCTAACCTAACCTAACCTAACCTAACCTAACCTAACCTAACCTAACCTAACCTAACCTAACCTAACCTAACCTAACCTAACCTAACCTAACCTAACCTAACCTAACCTAACCTAACCTAACCTAACCTAACCTAACCTAACCTAACCTAACCTAACCTTTTTTTTTTTTTTTTTTTTTTTTTTTTTTTTTTTTTTTTTTTTTTTTTTTTTTTGTCGCTGTGAAATGCGTTTACGCATCCCGCCACCCGCAGGCGACGGGTATGTGGGACTCGCTGACTGCGAAGTCAGAATACCCACTAAAACACAGCGGTGCCCTCGTCGTCGTACAAGGACGCCACGGGATCACGGTTGTATGCCACCATGACGCCCCGACGGTTGGCTCGCCTACGCGGGCCGCCCTCGGTCATAGAGCGCTCGCGGGCACCGTGAGCGCTCTATCTCCGCTGCACCAGGGACCGGCGAACGGGGGAAACTGCGGCAGGTCATGATGACATAGCCGCAGTCTCCTCCGTGACCTGGTGCGATGAGCTTTGGGGAGCGGTCGGCGACTTGGTGACCGCTCTAACCCTCGATTTTGGGGGGCGGCACTCCCGCCCTCCCATTATATGCGACGCCGGTTTGCCGGCATCCGCGCAAACGGCGCAGCGCAGTGCCCCGGTGCAGTTACGGGCAATGTGCCCCTCCACGCCACACCGGTAGCACGCGCCTCTGCGGTCGACCGCAGCCGGACAAGTCGAGCGAGTGTGCCCGATACCCATACATTTAAAGCACCGCATGGGGCGCTGCTCCAACACTTGGACCCTGGCCGAACTCCAGCCGACCAAGAGTCGCCCTGCCTCGGCCAGGGCCTTTGCGGCTGGGATCGGGCATCGCACGACTGTGCCTCCCAACCCGCCACGTCCGACCGCGATTGCGCCGACTTTGACGTCGCCGGCGTCGCACTTTCCCAACTTTGCTACTGCAGTAGCAACCGCTTCGCTGGTGACGGAGTCGTCCAGCCCAGAGACTCGCAGACTCGCGAGCTTCGTGGGTTGGACGACCCTCGCCAAGCTGCCAAACGCTGTCTGCAGCTCCTCCGCCAGTCTTTTCGCCGCCTCGGGGGTCTGCCCTTTCGGCAGCTCTAGGAGTCGTGCCCCCGTAGCGGAACGCCGTATGTTTAGTCCGTCGACTATGCCAATTGCCGCTAGGTCGACTGTTTCCGCCGCCCGCTCCAGCAAGTGGCAGTAAGTTATGCCCTTGCTCTCGGCGTACTCCTCGAGAGTAATGAGCACCGCCGGAGAGCGAGGGGCCGCCATCTTGGGCTTCTTGGCCTTTTTCGACTTCCTCTTTTGCCGCGTAGGTGGCTGCGGCCGCGGCTCTTTTGGAGCAGGAGCTGCGGTGGCGGCGGCGGCGGCGTAGGACTTCGCCTTCTTTCTCTTCTTGACGACGGTGGTCCACTCACCGCCGTCAGGGCCCTCTTCGGGCGCAGGCTCCGTCCCCGGCGTCCTTTTCTTGCCAGGTCCAGGCGCGGGTGCCGTCTTCGGTGCCAGCTTCTTTTTCTTCGCCGCAGAGGCGGGCACCGCTTGCAGATCCTCGCGGATTCTGTCCGCCGCCAGTGGTGGTCGGTGCGACTTTGCCGGCAAAAGCCGCTCCTCCAGTCCTTCCAGTCGTGCGTTCAGCATGCGACCCATCGACCCCAACATGGAGGCCTTCCACTCTTCAGGTGGGTCCTCTCCATTTGCTGGTGGGGTGGCAGGGGCGCGGTTCCGGCGCTGATGTCTGAGCTCCTCCACCTGCAGCCTCAGTTCATGCATCTCAGACCTCAGACGGGCATTCTCCAGTTGGAGTTTCCGTACCTCGTCTGAGGCCGACCGCTCACTAAGGGCTTCCACTGCTGACTTGAGCGAGGTCGCCGCATCCTTCAGGACACGCACAAACGGGCCCTTCAGGTTCGACGACCTCGTCGCCACCTCGCTGATCAGGTAAGCATCGTAGCTGGCCTGCTGTAGCAAAGCGTTGGCCGTGCGCGCGTCACCGGTGTCCAAACCCAACGCTTTGCGCCCCTCCTCGGCCGCTCGCACTTGCTCCATAAAATCTCCCTCTCCTTTGGTGCAGTGCTCATCCCGCCTAATTAAACGTCTTTTTACTCCGCCAAGGATGACGCTACCCTCCCTGGAAGACTTTGGACTTCCATGTGGCCGCTTCTCGGCCCTGCTGGTCTCACCAGCCGTCGCACTGTCATCGTCGGAGTCGATGGTAGTCGACTCCCCGTCCACCTCCTTTCGTCTATAAAATTTTAAAGAAAAAGCCATAACTGTTCCCACGAGTATGGGGGAAAGACGGTCCGCCCAGGCAGTGCCCCCTGTACCTGGGTAAGCCTAGCGTAACTCGTCGCGGGTGTCGGCCGGTACCCGGACGAGGATCGCAGTCAAGACTGATCCACCCGTCAGCCATGCATCCCTTCGCGCTGCGTCGCCGCTTGGGATTCGGGGTAATTTTTTATAGAGGTTTTCTTCCTCGCGGTCCGGCCGGTTAAGGCAAGACCCTCGGTCCCGCACGTGGCCGCGAGACATGACCACGACACCACGTAGCGAGATTACGAGAGGACGGTGAACGACTAAGGGAAGCCTAGCCGTTCTTTCTGACGGCAGTGTGAGTGCACATCAGACCCGTCCTTCCTCCGTTGCTTCACCGCGCGCGAGCGCGGTGGCACCGGAGCCCCCGAGGAGACGACTGTCCCCTACACGCCATGCGGCCGCTCAACGGGGCAACTCTGCGTGACAGAGCAGTCCCCGGAGCGCTGATCGCATACCCGGCGTTCCCCCGAGTCGGTCGTTAGCCGTAGACAGCAGCAGTTCCGCAATCGCAACTGTGCAGCTGCTGCTGCCTACGTTTCCAGGGTGCACCGCGCGGAGGTCACCGACTGTAGCACCCCAACCTAACCTAACCTAACCTAACCTAACCTAACCTAACCTAACCTAACCTAACCTAACCTAACCTAACCTAACCTAACCTAACCTAACCTAACCTAACCTAACCTAACCTAACCTAACCTAACCTAACCTAACCTAACCTAACCTAACCTAACCTAACCTAACCTAACCTAACCTAACCTAACCTAACCTAACCTAACCTAACCTAACCTAACCTAACCTAACCTAACCTAACCTAACCTAACCTAACCTAACCTAACCTAACCTAACCTAACCTAACCTAACCTAACCTAACCTAACCTAACCTAACCTAACCTAACCTAACCTAACCTAACCTAACCTAACCTAACCTAACCTAACCTAACCTAACCTAACCTAACCTAACCTAACCTAACCTAACCTAACCTAACCTAACCTAACCTAACCTAACCTAACCTAACCTAACCTAACCTAACCTAACCTAACCTAACCTAACCTAACCTAACCTAACCTAACCTAACCTAACCTAACCTAACCTAACCTAACCTAACCTAACCTAACCCCCCTTCCGCCGCCGAACGCAGTCGAGAGTGGACGTACGCAAGTGTTTTGAGTGCCGCTCCGTGCAAATTTAAGTTTAGAAAATTCATAAAAGTGGTTTTTTCCGCACGAATCTTAACGTGCTATATACCAAAAGTTGCGCAAGAGTGCGCTCTATCTGGCGGTATAATTTGTTTGGTGCGCAAATTTCGATAACTATTTTTAAAACAGTGAAAAGTGCAAAAATTGTGATTTCGAAAACTTTCAATCGAGAACGCTGCTCGATTTAAAGCGACGACATATTGTTTTTTTATATGTCATTAGATGCGGCTTTTTATGCCCTTTAAGAAGATACCACTTTTGGATTTTTTCCGTGCACGCGCGCGGAAATAATTAAGAAAAACTGACGAACACGTGGCCACGTGTTTTCACTTCCGGCCGTCTGAGGGCGCTGTAAGCGGACTCATTCGACGGCGTGCAACGAGAGCTGCTCGGAGACACTTCGCTTGTTAAGATAAGTTAAGTGAACACGGAGTTATTGCGTTTCAAAAATTTTTCAAAATTTCAAAATTAATTTCTTCAAAAAGTAAAGCGACGACCCCCCCATATTTTTTATTCATTTTGTAGAACTCAATTAGATCTATTTATGTTCCAAATTTCAAAATTTTCGGCTTAGTGGTTAATTAAATACAAATTTTTGAAAATTAGGGGTTGGCACGTGGGGGTCGAAATAAGGGCGCAATAATTCTCTCACTTATTCTAAAAATTAATATTAAGTTAGCTTAGGTCCCTTAAATTAAATTTTTTCAGAATTTTATTTTTACTGTATATATTTTTAATTGTTAATTTTCTTTAAAAATTTGTGTTTTTCAACCCCCAAAAATCGGGGGTAAATTTTAAAAATCATTTGTATATACCATCGCAGAGGACTCAAAAAGCCCGATCAAACGAGCCCAAGCACGAGTAGTTTCGACCAACTATTTTCGAAATAGCGAATTTGTAGTTTTGTGGCGGCCATCTTGCCCGCCATTTGCAAAAGCTTGCAATCTAAATATCTCGCGATTGGGTTATCGTACAAAAGTGCGGTTTTCTTTACACAAGTGGTAAAGACGAGGGCTACATTTTTAATACAATAGCGACTCTAGATAGAGTCGTCCTCCGGAAACTCATTTTTCGGACAGAATTCGGGTAGAGCTCGAAGAGGCCAGCACGGAGAGCCGTCGCACGCCTCTCTGCGGCCGGCGGTTCACAAGATATTAATTTTCAAAATTTTGTCTAGATTTTAGCAAACTGCGCGGACGCCATATTGAAAATCTTTTAGGCGTAATATCTTGGCAACCGCTGGTCGTAGAACGACGCGGTTTTCACTGCTGTCCTTGCCGCAGATAGGAGATCATTATAAGAGTGTCGGGAGCTCGATATAGAGTCTACTCGAAAATAGAGTATATAAGACCGGTTCTGGGTAGCCTGGGCAAAGCCCATTACGGGAAGCCGACGCTCGTGTCTCTGCGACCAGCGGTTCGCGAGCTATAGGCTTTTAAAGTTTTGGTTTCGGCGTAACCACATTTTGGTCCGCCATATTGGAAATTTTCAGACTGCGATAGCTCGCGAACCGTTGATCGTAGAGCGACGCGGTTTTTTCCATTAGTCTGCCCCTGACGACGACTTTTAGCTGGCGCTAGTTTGGTGACTCTACCTAGAGTCGCTGTAGAGTTCCTCTGTAAATTGGCCGCGGAAGTGTTTTTAATTAATTTTAAGTTAGTTTTAGGTTGATTGAGGTGCTGTAGATATTCTACAGCACTCATTTGGACAGGAACAGTTTCTGTTTTTTGCTTTATACAACCCGCTATTGCGGTGATTTTAACGTTGACTTTTTATTTATTTTTATTTTAGTTTTATTTTGTTTTGACTTTTACTGCTGTTTGCGACTTTTATTTTTAAATTATTTATTTCATTTTTTACAATCTTACGCGACTTCCCTGAAAGATGGTTCTAGGACTCCGGACACCGGTCAAGCGACCGGAAATAGCGAAACCACCCTCAACTCCCCCCCAGAAAATAAAAAAGTTGCCGAGACTCAGCCTGGAGAAGTTTGAGAGGGCAGCTCCTGAATCAACCTCCACAGGTGTACAGGGCGCCCCCTCCACCTCTAGGCGTAAGACGTCGACCCCTGAGCGGGTAGAGAGTCCGAAAGGGGTGGGGGTGGCTCCCGAGTCGGCTTATACGGCTGGGCCGGGCGCCCCCTCCACCTCAAAGCACAAGACGCCGACCCCAAAGCGGGTTGAGAGTCCGAAGAGGGGGGGGGAATTGTTGGTCTTCTCACCGGTGGCGACCGCCCAGCGGACTAGAGTGCAGCGGGCCACACATTATTACAAGAAAGCCGAAGAGGCAGTGAGCTCGTCCAGGAATCTCAGGAGGGATATCAAAGAGTCCATCCTGAGGTCCCTGGGGGAGCTCAAAAAACTGGTTGCTGAGTCCGAGGCTGACCTGAAAGCCGAGAGGGCTCGTAAGGGTGCCGAGGGCTCCGTGGGGGTGGCGCCGGCGACCAAGGTCGCCGACGCCACGTTTGCGGTGCCCTCGGACACCGGACTGAGCATTAAGCTCGACGAGCACTCTCGGCTTCTCCTGGAGAATAATGAGAGGATGAGGGCTCTCCAGGAGCAGCTCAATAGGTGCAGCAGGTCGGCCGAGGAACAGCAGCGCAGTTATGCCTGTGTGGCTGCTGCAAGGCCGCAGCAGCCAGCGAGGCCCGCGGCTCTCCACTCGGTGGTTGTCACCTCCAAGGACGAAGAGGACACAGGAGAGGAGGTCCTTGGAAAGGTGAGGAAAACCCTAAATGCGAAGGAGGGATGGGTTAAAGTCGACCGGGTCCGGAAGGCCAAAGACCGCAAGGTCGTCATGGGCTTTGGCACTGCCGAGGACCGGAGAAAGGCCAAGGAGAGATTGGCGAAGGAAGGGTCGGGCCTCAACGTCGAGGACGTCAAAAATAGAGACCCGCTTCTGGTCCTTAGAGGTGTCCTGACAATAAACACCGATGGTGACATCGTAAAGGCCCTAAGGAACCAGAATCGGGACCTCTTTGACGGCCTCGGCCCTGGGGATGACCGACTCGAGGTGAGGTATCGCAGAAGGGCTAGGAACCCGCACGTGGCCAATGTGGTCTTGAGTGCGTCGCCCACCCTCTGGGCGAGGATAACCGGCGTAGGCTCGGTACATATCGATCTCCAGAGGGTGCGAGCGGAGGACCAGTCGCCACTGGTCCAATGCACGCGATGCCTCGGCTATGGCCACGGGCGGAAGTACTGTAAGGACCCAGCAGACCTCTGTAGCCACTGTGGCGGGCCGCACTTGCGCACTAAATGCGCGGATTGGCTGGCGGGGTCCCCACCTTCCTGCCGGAACTGTTGTCGCGCGAAGTTCGACAATGTTGAACACAACGCATTTAGCGACAACTGTCCCGTCAGGAAGAGGTGGGATGACCTCGCCCGGCAATCCGTAGCATACTGCTAAGGGCGTGCCGGCGAACGCAGTGGCTCTCAAAGTCCTCCAGACGAACCTCCAGCGCAGTAAGTTGGCACACTCCGAGCTGCTGATCGAAGCCTCTAACCAGCGTGCGCGGGTTGCTTTGGTACAGGAGCCATACGTCGGCGGGATAGGGCGCGTGAAGAGTCAAAATGGGATCAGAGTCTACCAGTGTGCGGACCATGGAAGTGGGACTGTAAAGGCCGCGATCATAGTTTTTGACGCGGACCTTCACATCACACAGTACCCGAAACTCACCACGACCAACATCGCAGTGGTGGGGATCCGAGTCCGCAACTGGGAGATCATTCTGGTCTCATTTTACTTTGAGCCCGACCTGCCGATGGACTCGTACCTAGCACACCTGCGCCGGGTGCAGCGCGAGACAGGAGCTCGGAGTGTTATAATTGGGGGCGACTCCAATGCCAAATGCGTCTGGTGGGGGAGTCCCGTGACAGATCGCCGCGGCGAGGAACTGCACGGCTCACTGGAGGACCTCGGGCTCTGCATCCTGAACCGAGGGGAAACCCCTACATTTGACACTATCCGGGGCGGCGTAAGGTACAGCAGTTATGTTGACATAACTGCTGTATCGCCGGACCTGTATAGCTTGGTGGACGACTGGCGCGTGCGCGAAGACCTGACCAGCTCGGACCACAATGGCATATCCTACACATTAACGACGGGGCGCATGAACAAAAACTTCATCAAACATACTACTCGGGTGTATTATACCAAAAATGCAAATTGGGCCCAGTTTCGTGAGAAACTGGGCCAAATTATCTATAGAGAAAACTTAACAATAGATTTTTTAAAACACATAGAAACAGGCCCAGAATTAGACCAAACAATAGTTAAATATAATAAAATTATCGCCGAAGCATGTGCCTTGTCGATCCCGCCCATAAAGCGGAAAGATGTGGTGAATATGCCATGGTGGAACGAGGGGTTGGCAGCGCTCAAGCGCGAGGTGGCCACCAAGAAATGCAGAATTCGGTGTGCAGCGCCGGTTAGGCGTCAGATGGTAGTCGGGGAGTACCTGGAAGCGAAGGAGCGGTATGAGACCGAGGTGAGGCATGCGCAGACGCGCAGCTGGGTCGCCTTCTGTGAGCGTCAGGACGGGGAATCAGTTTGGGGGGGTATCTACCGGGTCCTCGGCAGAACCTCCAGGAGAGACGAAGATCCACCGCTGGTGGTAAACAATATGGAGCTAGACGCCAAAGGCTCGGTGAGGCTTATGGCCGAAACCTTCTACCCGGAGGACTCCGAAGAGGATGACTCCGAGGAGCACCGAAGGGTGAGGGTACAAGCTGAGCTCTTTGACGTTGAAGCTTCTTCGGATTCGACGGACCCGCCTTTCACTCCTTTAGAGTTGAAATTGGCCTGCCGGTCCTTCAATCCGAAGAAGGCTCCAGGCGCGGACGGTTTCACCGCCGATATATGTTTGCACGCGATAGAGTATGACCCCGATCTCTCGCTGGCTCTTTTCAACAGGTGCCTCGAACTCCGGCATTTTCCCGGGCCCTGGAAGGAGGCAACGGTGATCTTCCTCCGCAAGCCGGGGAAGAGCACCTACACGACACCGCGGTCGTATCGGCCGATCGGTCTCCTTCCGGTGCTGGGGAAAATGTTGGAGAAAATGCTTGTCGCTAGGCTTAAACATCATATAGCGCCCAGGCTCAGCACCCGCCAGTTCGGCTTTATGCCCCAGCGGAGTACCGAAGACGCCCTCTATACACTGGTTCAACACATCAGACTAGGTTTGACTAACAAAAAGTTGATGACGCTTGTGTCCCTGGATATAGAGGGCGCCTTCGACAACGCTTGGTGGCCACGCATAAAAGTCCGGCTGGCGGAGGAACGAGTGCCGTTTAACATCCGGAGGCTCCTGGGCAGCTACCTGAGCGGCAGGCATGTTCGCGCACGATACTGCGGGGAGGAGCACGTGAGGGAAACTGGGAAGGGTTGCGTGCAAGGGTCTATCGGTGGGCCGATTCTGTGGAACCTCCTTTTGGATCCACTTCTTCGGGAGTTGGAGGCGAGGAATTATTACGTACAGGCATTCGCTGACGATGTGGTGTTGGTCTTTGAAGGTAAGACGGCTCATGAGGTCGAACACCAAGCTAATGCCGCCCTCGAGCATGTGAGGGAGTGGGGAGTCCAGAACAAACTGAGGTTTGCGCCGCACAAGACCAGTGCCATGGTCATCACGCGCAAACTGAAGTATGACACCCCACGCCTCCACATGGGCGGGGTCGACATTGGCATGGTCGGAGAACTCAGGTTACTGGGGGTCGTCCTAGACCAGCGCCTTACTTTCAACACGCACGTCGCGAATGTCTGCAAGAAGGCACTTGCCTTCTACGCCCAGCTTTCGAGAGCCGCCAAGGCGAGCTGGGGCCTCCACCCCGAAGTCATCCGCGCTATTTACAGAGCGGTGGTTGAGCCCGTGATACTGTATGCGGCTGCCGTTTGGGCGCCGGCTGTGGACAAGCTCGGCGTTCGTAAGCAGCTGAACGTGGTCCAGCGGGGCTTTGCGCAGAAGCTGTGTAGGGCATACCGCACCACCTCCCTGAACTCAGCACTGTTGCTCGCTGGGATACTCCCCCTTGACCTGCGCGTCCGCGAGGCCGCGGCGCTGTACGGTGCGAGGAGGGGTATACCCCAGGACGCGATAGGGGATCGGGAGGTGGAACGGATGTCCTCAGCTCTGCGGTCTCCGCACCCCGCCCAGCATATCGACCTGGACTTCCAGTGCCTGGTGGACGAGGAACAACTCGCGGCCAATTCCGATCACGACTTAAACATCTACACGGACGGCAGTAAGATTGAGGGCAAAGTGGGTGCGGCGTTATCCATATGGAGAGGCGCCGCCGAAACCAAAACCCTCAAGCTTACTTTACCGTCCTTTTGTACCGTCTATCAGGCGGAACTCCTGGCGATATGTAGGGCGGCGCGGACGGCCGCAGATAACTCGGCCAGATCAATCGGAATTTATTCCGACTCTCTGTCGGCACTGCAGACAACCGTAAATCCAGTTGCCCTCCACCCCCTGGCCGTTGAGGCGCGGGGCCACCTGCGTAGGGCTTTGGCACAGGACAAACTTGTCAATTTGTTCTGGATCAAAGCCCACGCGGGACTAGAGGGGAACGAGCGTGCCGACCATCTGGCCAAGGAAGCTGCGCTAAAGTCTAAACGCAGTTTCGACTATGACAGCTGCCCGGTTTCGTTCATCAAGCGAAGCATTCGTATGCGGTCGCTTGATGAATGGAACCAACGATACCAGGCCGGTGAAACAGCCGGTGTCACCCGGGTCTTTTTCCCGGACGCGATAGCCGCATACCGTATCATCGGTAAAATAAAGGTGGATAGATTTGTCACCCAGGTATTGACGGGGCATGGTGGATTCTCCGAGTACTTGCACCGCTTCAAGTGCAAGGAGAGTCCATCGTGCGTCTGCGATCCTGCGTGTTCTGAGTCTGTCCTCCACGTCCTCCTGGACTGCCCGGCCCATGGTTATGAGAGACAGATGGTTGAAAGCCTTTTGGGAACGAAACTTGATTTGAACGCGCTTTCGGGAATTGTGTATAGTAAGAACAGAGACGTGTTCCTAAATTATTGTAAAAAATTGTGTATGTTGGTTAATAATAGGAATAGAGTTTAAGTATGTTAGGTAATTATAATATTGTTATAAATATACTAGCATAGATTAAATAGTTTATAGGAACATAGTTAATAAGTTTATAATTGTATTGTGTTGCATAAAATATGCTATTTTATGCAATCAAGAAATTGTAACAAAATTGTATAGTGGATAAGTTTCTGTACAAATTGTATTCTGTCTCTTGTAAATAATTGTAGATCCTAAGTTGTTAAAAATTGTTAGTATAGATTGTAGTTTTTAGTACATAAGAAAAAATTTGTTAAAATGAAATAAATGTTACCCTTTTTGTCCCCCTTTACTGCCCCGAGTTCCTAGATATAAGTACACACATTGAGCCTTCAGCTAAGAGCAAAAGATGATGTATGAGAGAAGAAAATTAGTATGCCGGAATGAAAGTGCGAGAAGCATAAATGCGAGAGCTGTGTATGAATGAGTTTGCCTAAAAATACCTTTGTAAACAACAGTCTCCCGTGAATCGTGGGAGGTCTAGTAAAAAAAAAAAAAAAAAAAAAAAAAAAAAAAAAAAAAAAAAAAAAAAAAAAAAAAAAAAAAAAAACCTAACCTAACCTAACCTAACCTAACCTAACCTAACCTAACCTAACCTAACCTAACCTAACCTAACCTAACCTAACCTAACCTAACCTAACCTAACCTAACCTAACCTAACCTAACCTTTTTTTTTTTTTTTTTTTTTTTTTTTTTTTTTTTTTTTTTTTTTTACGTGTGGAAAGGCGTTACGCATACCCGGCCGCTGGGGAAGAAAGGCCGGGTTATGTGGGACTCCTGCTGTATAGGGGCAGTATACCCACTAAAACCACACGGTACTCCATCTCTCCGTCGCAGTGCTGAGCCACGGGAACGCGTCAGCTTGCTCCGCGACTCTGCTGACGGCCGTCTGTTTGTGCAGACCCAACTTTCAGGTTTCTAGGCCTCCATCGTCCTTTAAATGGACCTTGTCTTTACTGTGATGAAGCCGCGATGCGCAGGAGTACGTTGCGTATCGCGGTCCGCTCGGGGACTCGATTCGATGGGTGATGGCGTCCCCACACCGCCACCCCGAGATCCCCCGCTAAGGCGGGACGTTGCGATCGTCATGGTTGACCGCGCGGCGTCTCCGTCTCTGCCTTCTTCTAGGGTCGATCGCCTCTATCTCCCTCCGACGTTCGGCCTCTTCTTTAGTGGAGATCACGTTTTGCGCAAATTCCTCCACTGCGTCCCACGATGCCTCACTGCTCAGCATTGCGCAGATGATTGCTGGCAGTGAGAGGTCAGATCCAATGGCGGCCGTTAGGGCCGCACGTTGACTTGTCCAGGAGGGACAGGCCGTGATGGTGTGCTCGGCCGTGTCCCTGTCCGCGCTGCAATGGTGGCATCGCGCGGTTTCCTCTCTTCCTGCGACCTCACACAGATACCGCCCAAAGCAGCCGTGCCCCGTCAACAATTGTGTAAGACGGAAGGAGAGCGCGCCGCTCTTCCTATTTACCCATTCCTTGAGATATGGACGAATGGCTGTCAGCAACCTCACACTGACTTGTGATTCTTCGAGCCGCTCCGCCCACAACTGTATAGCCCTCTCTCTTGCGGTGTCCCTCCACCGACGTACGACTTCCGGGAGAGGGTTGCTGCCCTCCGCGCTGACCGATGCGCACCGCCAGTAAACGTCGGCGAGAGACTGGGCATCTAGGTCCCAGGGAACGCTGCTCGCGAGCACGCAGGCCGCATCTTTAGAGACGGTGCGGTACCCACGCACTGCCCTGATTGCCATAACTCTCTGGAGCCTTCCCAGAACCAGTCTGTTTTCGGGCGACAGATGTTCGGCCCATATTGGCGCTCCGTACATCGCCATGGAGCGGATTACTATCTCCATTGGTACAGTGTACCAGATGTCTGGGCTACGGCCATACCAAAAAATTTTGTAAAGAACAAGAAGACCTCTGCAGTCATTGTGGTGGTCCTCATACCCGAGAAAAATGTACAAAATGGAAGGAATCAAGCCCGCCCTCCTGCAAAAACTGCAA
This sequence comes from Euphydryas editha, assembly GCA_036937285.1. NCBI lineage: Eukaryota > Metazoa > Arthropoda > Insecta > Lepidoptera > Nymphalidae > Euphydryas > Euphydryas editha. The sequence continues at coordinate 23,347,066 of JAUPFZ010000007.1, read as the reverse complement.
GATTAACAACATCGAAAGCTCCGAGCACAATGCATTTGACGTAAGCTGTCCCATCCGGAAGAGATGGGATACCCTGGCCCGATCTACTGTTGCGTACTTATAAGCTAATACATAGGTAAATATATATTTTTATACAATCACAATTAACACACCGTATAATTTTGGATACATTATATAATACTTTTCTTTTTCTACAAATATCTTTATGTACATATATACATATATATACAATATATAATATTTTTAAACACTACAATTATTAAATAGATACAGAACCTAACATATATCATACTATAGTACTAATTTGAACGACTTTTTATTATTCAACACAATAACATACTTAATGTCTATAATTATATATAATAAAATTTTAAAATTTATAATAAAATCCATACAATATTGCTGGTCACACTACACAAAAACGATGCACCAATCAGGAAACAGAACTACAAGCTCCAATATTATACGCAGCTAATATGGCCGCTTAGTAAAAATTTTAATTTAAATTATAACAAATAACAGTTCCGTACAAAATTATATACAAAAATTATAATTAGTAATTTAATACAATTGATTAATAACGATTACAAATTTAACTATTAAATACTTTATGATATTAAATTAATTAAAATTACGAATATTAAATACTATAGTTATTTATTAATTACGTTATTAGCAAATTATAATTAAGAAAAATTATAAAAAATTTAATTCGATAACTTATATAGATATTTGCAAAGTGTCTGTTGACTGTGTGCATAATTACATATTAAATATTATAAAATTTTCTACAATAAATAACAACTTAAGGTTTTAATCTTGAAATACTGAACCCTAACGTTAAAGGCCAGTTTCTAAAGACGGAACTCAAGGTCGATTTCACCGTCTGTGAGACACTTTTAAAGATAATTTAAAATCATTTAATTCATATATCGTGAAACGAATGTATTGTACTTGATGCTTGTTGAATGTGGAATAATCGTTTACAATTGACTGGATAAAGATTAATTGGATAAACAAATATATAAATAATTAATGTAATAAATAAATAATGATAATAATATCCAGTGAATTGTAAATAATTTATTGGATGTATGTAATATAAAGTGCACTAAGTTGCATACAATATGGACTAATAAATATTAAATATAAAAGTATTACTAATGTTAAACTATGAATATACAATATATTACTGAAAAATTAAGTAAGCAAATAAAAACGGCATTGAGTCAGTTCTGGTACTTATAATCTATAAAATTGTAAAAAATTTCAAACCCATGTATACAATCACGTCCTATTTACACTTGTGCAATACTTACATACATATCCACAATAAAAATATATATATTAACCACGCCTATATATTTGTGTGTGTATTTTTGCAGCGTATCTTAGTTAATATAACTAAAAATCCACAACTGTATACATTGTAATTATATATACATATTTATATGGTGCGAATGTATTCAGAAGCGAATTAACATCTACTATTAACTACCCAAAATATTACAACACATTGAAATAGTATACATGATAAATATAAATCACCTATTAAAATCTCATAAACCTGCATGGCTGGCCTAGTATTATAACTGTATACGCATAGCCATAGTATAAGTATATAAAAATAAATATATATATTTACTGTCATATTTTATATTTTAATATTCACTAAGATTATATTGCAAATGCGTTAAGCCGCCATTTAGTATCTATTCAATGAACTTTGAATAACATGTTATACTGCACACAATTTAAAACAGATAAGTATGTAGGATGTCGCTACTGAATTACATAACTATATTACTAATTATATCAAATTTTAACTAGTTTTATTTATAAATACTATCTAATATCTATTTAATGAAACTTTAAATAATATGTCATATTACAAAAAATTATTATGGATAAATATGTGTATATATATTAATTCATATTTATACATAATATATACTATTCTCTTCTAAAACAATTAATAAATATATATACTTATAATACGTCACATCATATAACCAAACAAACGACTCTAAATCATTCAACATACTAACATACTTTACGCCTATAATTTTATATAGTAAAAACATAACATTAGAAATAAAATCTAAATAACATTGACGATTACACCACGCATAAACTCAACCACCAATCAGAAACAGAGTTACGAGCTCTAACTTTAAACGCATTTAATATGGCCGCACAATATTAATTGTAACAAAAAATAGATTCCGCATAAAAAATTACATAGAAAAATAAAAGTTATCAATTAAAAAACAATGATGAAAATGAATAAAAATTTTTTGCTAATCAACACTTTGAGATATTTTATTGATAATTATTGTGATTATTATATGTTACAATCAGTTGTTAATTAAGTTTTTAGCAATTTATAATCAGAGACAATTATAAAAGTTAACATAATAAATAGTACGAACACTTTTTAAATAGTATTTAAATTATTTACATATACAAAATACAAGATATATAATTAAAACTAAAAAGCTACAATAAATAATAACTTAATGTTTTAAGATCATAAAACTGAACCCTAACGCCGACGGCCGGTTTCTATAAACAAGAATTCAAGGTCGATTTCACCGCTCATGAGACACGTTTGAAGCATATTTTAGATAAATTAGTTTATGCAGTAAAATTAAAATATTGTGTACTTGATGCATACTTCAGTTAGAATGATTTGGCGTATATAATATAAAGTATATTAAGCTGCACATAACATAAGTTAATTAATATCAAATACACAAAGTATTATTAACGTTAACAATTTTGAATACACAAATTATCATATTATATTGAACAAGCAATAAAATGATATTAAGTCAATTTTCTGTATCATACGCCATAGAATTGTAAATAAATTTCCAACCTATAAATATTACATACCTATCATGCCGGTATTTTACCGTAAATGTATATGGTTTTAAAAATTTATATATTAAATCACGTTGCATATTATATAATTACACGTAATCATGTATAACACGCTAGATTCATAACAATCATATAATACCATAAAATATATACATACTTATTCGCATAACATTTATATTAAATAATAAGCATATACCGATGAAGCGCAAACTTAGCTATTGGACTTGATATATATACACATATATAGAAATATGAATATTTACACTTATTATACATATTTTGTAACAAAAGTATATAAAACAAAACATATTTTTAATAATAATATTACATACTCAAAATACTACTTCAGTCTATTTATTATCTACTATCTACTACTTAATATATTACTAACATTAATTACACTTTATAATTATTTACATATATTTTATAACATAAGTACACAAAATAAATATATGTATTTATGGCTGTTCCATATTTAATATTCACCAAATACTTGGTTTAATATATAAAAGCGCCATCTGGTATCTACCTAAGGAAACCTTAAATAATATGTCGTACTGCACACTAGTTATTATAGAAATAGCACGCATGATGTCGCCACTATAGCACGCAAACTTATTATTTAAAATCTAATCAATTCATTTAATTATAATTCCACTTTATTAAAATAAGATAAATATATAAAAACGATCATATCTATTGTTGTACATTCCTCTCATATTACATTAACATTGAAATTACAGATCATACCTTAATATTTTACACACATTAATATGGAGCTGCCATCTATTAATCATTCCGTGAACCTGAATAATACGCTACTTACATTAGATTAATTCATATACATACAACGAGCAAGATGTCGCTATTAAATAAGATACAACTTATTATATTATTTTATTCTATTTATTACCTAACTAGGCTTATTAACATTTTCATGTATTATAATCATATACACATAAATTATAAAATATATATATAAAATAAATACACATATATTCATAATTATTTATATCTTAATATTTATTGAGTTTATTGTTAATACGTATAAGCGCCAGCTAGTATCTAACTAGTATTATTTTTAATTTAATTATTACTTATTACTCTATTACAATTATTAATACCTATATTATTCACGATAGAATAATACAATTAGTATTAATAATATAAACTACTTATTTCAATAAACAAAGCAGTAAAATATCACAGAAACGTGGCAAGACTGCTAATTATTGAAACTAGGCTTTACAACCAATTTTACTAACTTGTGTAAATATATATATTCTTTATAACCTATATGTTGAATACATGCTATATGTAAATATAAATATATAAAGTAACTATAACAACGCACATAATAGTAAGATTACTTGTCCTCCTACTTGTGTTGAATTTTTGTAATGTCTTTTATAATGAGTGTAATGATATGTCATTAAAGACATAGAACATTATAAACTTCTGTACTGTAAAACTTATGTTAACATATATAGCCATAACAACTTATGTCAAAATACATATTTGTAAAGATCCAAGGAAAATTAATTACTGTTGTTTTAAAAAACAAAAATAATGATATGTCACCAAATATGTAGAAAATATTAATATCTTGTACTGTAAAAATTCGGCATAAATATATATACATATGTAACACTTTATATATTAACACACATAGTTATTAAG